>CM030860.1:2302500-2351248 GCA_018105865.1 Metaphire vulgaris | reverse complement strand
TACATTATTCATTTTGAGTTTGCCTCAACCAGTGAATCATGACCCCTCCCCTTTCTATACATAAATCAAATCTTGTCCTACTAGTCGCAATCGGTTTTTTTGTCAGATTCTTTGATTTTTTTTGTCATAATTCTCTAAATGCTTGGGTGAGGGATTTAAAATGACACTTGTAAGCACTGTTGTAGTAGCCCATTTCACATAAATTGCACTGAATTTTGCATTGTTAAATATTTATATAGTTTAATTTATATAGTGAATTGGTTTATGGATTAGGAAAAATTAATTAATTTTTCCTGCTGTGCATTATTGGAGCAAAAATTCAAGCTAAAAATTAATTAAATCCGATTACTGCTCTGTGTTACGGTTGACAGAGTGAATGGTAATTTGTAGTTTGTACATTTAATGTTTTGAAATTCAATTAGGTTTAAGCAGAAGGCTTAGCATGAAAAGTTACCGATGCTCGTGTTTCATGTTCATGTGTTGGCTTTGCTGAACCGAGCAGTTTTTGATATCATCAATTTCTGTAATTTATTTAAAGAATTTCATTTTTAATTTTCAATTGAATTACAATTACCGGTATTTCTGATTTCTTGCAGTTTTTAGTTTTGACTGAAATACATCGTCCGATAGTTTGCATTGGGTGGTCTTTGCCATATGTTTGGAAATACCTGCTATAAACATGAACTCAGAATGTTATAAAATAGCAAGGAATAGATTTAAGAAATATTCGGTTTGCACCTTGTAGAATGTCTGTTACTCCCCTCTTCAATGATCAAAATGGTTGTTAATATAATGCAGAAGCACTATGCTGATAATAAAAATGGAATAAAGATGAATTTTTTTCTTGATATTTTTTACTTTATTTCTAATTATGTTCATTCACCGTGAATTCATCTCCCTTCACTGGTACTTGTTTGATTGTTTGAGAACAACAAACCATTGTCTGAGGGAACTTTACCTAACAATTACCTGCTTGGTTTGCCGCTATTTACCATAAATAAAAATAAGTTATATTCATTTGTTGATGATTTCAGTCTTTTCCTATAAAAACTTGAAAGAAGGATTGTAATTCAACTCATAAGATCTAAAAATTGCTGCAATAACTGAAGTGCCTGGCCCTCTTGTATTCAGCCTTTGAGTCGGCTAGCACACTAAGGCATTCCAGCCATTCAATACAATAAACAATTCAACAGGTGGGGCTGTGGATGAATTATGGACAAGGTGTGTGTGTGTGTTTGTGTGTGAGTGTGTGTGTGTATGTGTGTGTGTGTGTGTGTGTGTGTGTGTGTGTGTGTAGAATATTATTGTACAGCTGTTCTGTTTGTTTCATCGCATCATCAGATGAAGTTTGTGTTTATCTCTTTGTTGGATCATCACAGACATTGCAAGGATCTGTTTTGGTATTCCTGGCCGTACTGTACCAAGCACCACTTGATTCCCTGTTGCAGATGTTATAAGAAGATTGGGCACTTTCCTGCTATCCGGACCACAAAATTAAACATTCATTTTAAAGCATGCTGTCGCATACCAATAATGTAGCATACAAGAACATTACTTACAAGGGGGCGCAAAAAAAAGGCTATATTAAGTGCAAACCTAAATGTGACTAGTCGGTTTTTACGCCACCCTGTATAGCAGAGGTTCCTCAGCTGGCGGTGTTAGCATAGGCCTATATCTAGATATTATTATGTAGCTCTTGTATATTATATCTTATGATTTATGTTAATTATTATTGTTTTTGGTGGCTCGACCGCACACATCATTTGAGTACACCGGACTGTTATTGCTAAAACTGAAGTGCTACAAAATATTTTGGGAGGCTCGTGGTCCCCGCCGTATCCTCCACGGGTGACCGGAAGATTCGGTACTGGAAGATTGGGGCGGAAGATCGGGGCGGAAGATTGGTACGGAAAATCGGTACCAGTCACGGAAGATTCGGTACCGTTAGTGTGCTGGACCCGCTGGGGCTCATGCAACCTTATTGCCCACTTGGGGTGGGCGGATAAGACCGTTCTAACGGGGGGGAAATAGCGACAAGCTACGATAATGTCGCCTGTGGTGGTGGGAGCGGTCGGGAGCCGTTGAATCGGTCAATTTGCCCTCCGAAACGGCCTAGCTTAAACCCGCCTTGCTTTACATGTAAACGTACTACCGTAGCATATCTATCTATATTATGGCCTTTTCTATAAGGTGCATTAAGCGGCTCAAGTTCCCTGCTGCGTATTGCGAGTTTAAACATCTGTTTACATCCATTAAATGGTGGGGAGCAAAAAGCGCCTGAACGCTGGGTGTCCGATAATGACGCGCGACAGTTAAAGCGGACAATTACCAGCAGCAGGTGAGGCGTCATCTTATGTGTATGTCGAACGGTGCCGAATTATCGGTGCGAATCTTCCGGCACCGAATCTTCCACAAGTGAAGTTTTGGTACGAATTCTCGGTACCGAATCTTCCCGGTGCGAATCTTCAAGAACCCTCCACGGACCCCCTTCAGTTCGCGGACCACAGTTTGCGAACCGCCAACTTATAAGACTTATATTTGAGACATTGGTGGCAAAAAATTCTTCACTGCTTCCAGTACTGATTGGAAGGGATCATTGCCTTTCACAAACTGACTCAACCTGAATTCAGCTAAATATGATTCCAAATGATGATGGGTATTTCCGCTGTGCTTTTTGTTACGTCACTTAGCAGATCCTCGCATTCTCTCAATGGTTTGAGTATGCACGCCAGTTGTGCGTTATATGAAATTGTACTTGTAAGTGTAGCTGCAATTAACCTTGTAGTGATCAAATCCAGCTTCTTTAATGCCGTGGTGTTGTTATTATTAGTGACAATTTATATAGCGCCGTAGCATAGCAAGGGCCAAAGTCAAGGCACTTTTTGCCAACTGTCGAATAAAGGTTAGGGTTAGTTAATACCTTCTTCCATGGCTGCCAAAAAAGTGTCGTGGATTTTCAGTCGGGAACCTCCGTCAGAAGCACTGGTCTGTCTCCAAACAAATCCCTCAAAAATCCATTGTTGCGGTAACACTCTGCCTGCGTTATTTTTCCGCTAGCTGAACAAAGACTCGTCAATTTCCATGATTTGCCCTGCCCCCGCCCAATCTTATCTCCACTGCGTAGGATCAAGTAGGATCAAGTAATTGGTGATAGCTTTAGGCATGTACCGTAGTTATTCCAATCAACAGCCGCGTTCTTGTTCATGCGAGTGCGTTGATGCCATTCGATTGATGTCAATTCGTAAGCCCAATTGTAGATGAATCGAATAGGTGTAACAAAGGATGGCGTGAATCTTCAAAATAGTTTTCAACGCAAAGTCAGACTTTTTGGGTACATGGTAGAGTAGTGCATCTGTGATCCCGATAACAGGAAAGTACCGAAGGTTATATATACAGCATTGGCTAATATCAAAGATGCTAATAATTATCCATGAATTATTCATGGATAGATAAGCATCAATTGATATTCTTTTGATCACTTGGATATGATTGCGGATTGTTGTGTGTGTGTGTGTGTGTATGTGTGTGCACGTGTGTGTGTGTGTGCATTTATCAGTATTTCACTTTTATGTCTGAGTGATTCTCACAAAATATGACAGATAATGACAGCGATGCTGATGATGGTTGCGGTAGTGGTGATTATGACAGGGATTGTGATGATGGCAGTGGTGGTGGCAGCGGTGGTGATGATGGTTGTGGTGTTGTTAACTGTAGAACAGTTTCCCGTTTGGGAGGATTTCATTTTGAAGTCCGGTCGGCTTCACTCGGCCCTGAAGTAAGAATTTGTCGTTTATTTGATTAACTCGACGAAAAGCCATGTTGTTTGCATTGCCTCGATGTAATGTAATGTCATGGTGTAATGTAATGTCACAATGTCATCGTAATATTTTGTGTAGCTACTACTTATCTTCTGCCCAGAGTGTGCTGCAAATGCAAAGATATGTTGATTTAGTGCAAATGTTATTAGGATTCATGTCATGTCACAAGGTTGTCCTCAAGGGAGGGTAGGCCACAGCACAGGTGATCAGTGTCCACATCCTGTCACTCTCCTGTCACATTCCTGTCACTCTCTTGTCACTCTCCTTTGGTTGCTGCTTGCCAACATTTGAATTAATTCTTTGGCTTATATGTCATTTCTAGGGCTTAGTTGAATTGGACTTGAAGAAGACACTGATGCTAAGAACAGTTACTGTCTTTCTGCAGCCATAATGGCTGCTATGATTTACTATAATTATTATTCATCATCGTCATCATCCTTGGGTACATTGGGTGTAGGTGTCCAATGCCTTTAATATATGGCTTCTCCATAATTGCCTGTCAAGTGTATTGCTTGTTGGATGTCCAGACCCAGATTTCATCCAGTCATTCTCTGTTTGGTTTTCCTTTCTTTTTCCTTTCTTTCCCCGTTCTTTCCATTGTTGCGAATGGTAGGTTCTTTATTATTCGATTGTCTGGCATCTGGCTTATGTTAGTTGAAACCTTTTCATTGTCTTTTGCATATAATGAAAAGAAAACTAATTGTTTATTAAGGCTGATTATAAAAGTGCTGCTTTATTTCATATGAGATTAGCGCAGTTGTTATGTTGTTTCGGTGTGTTTCTTAGGACGGTTGCTTTATGCATGACGTCTTTCCTTGAGGCCTTCCAGAAATTGGCAGACATGGCCACAGGAACACGAGGTAAGGTTTGAAGAACTGTAACAGTTGTTTGTGTTTTTACATATGCTGATTGTGATAATGACGGTATTGTTTGCATATCAAATTGGTCTTGGGAGGAAAGCCAGTTTTATGGAATTTACTGCCCAAGAATGTGGCAAAAGCAAACTCTATTGGATTATTTGCAAAAAATGTAAAGACACACTTATTTAATATCGCATATAAGTGACACATGCTAAAGCACTCTTGACTTTGGCCTTTTGCCATGCCTACTGTGCTATAAAAATTGTCTAAGTAATAATAATAATAATAATAATACAGTGGATCCCACTTAATCACATACCGCTTAATTGCATAACCCGCATAATCGCATATCAACATAAAACCAAAACCAGTGTTTTTGTGCGTACAATTAATTATCAGACGTCCTGGCTGTTTGCATAGCCCAGTTAATCGCATAAGTAAGGCTTGCACGGCACCTATGCAATTAAGCGGGTTTCACTGTAATAATAAAGCAATAATAACAATAATAATAATAATAATAATAATAATAATAATCACATAACAATTTTGTACAGCATTGCAAATTGTGACCAAAAATGGTCTTTTCACAGCCGTGCATTATTTTTAGGCCTAGACTTATAATTTTGGTGCGTAAAATGCTGAAGTAAGCATGCTGTCATCAGCTGACTTTTAACACTTATCGGTTTGGACTAGATGCATTCATTTGTCGGTGATGCTCTTGTGGTAAAGGTAACTAGGTACAAGTAGAATTGTTCATTTGTACGGCTTTGAGAGGTTACAAAAAACATCGTTGACATCTGCTATGTGTGTGGCAATTAGGTTTGTCAAAACTCATCAACAGTACATTACCTGCTTCATTAATTAAGTAGGCATATGAAGCATATTTTGGAATTAAACATGGAGATCAAGACAAATCGTGGGGTCTGCACGAAGTCTGTCGGACTTGTGTGGAATCGTTAAGACTTTGGAGCAAAGGGAGAAAAGCATCTTTGTAATATGACAGTCCTATGGTGTGGCTTGAGCATAAAGACCACAGTAGGGCTGCGCCGAGAGTAACTCGAGTAGCGCGAGTACTTGACTCAACTTGAGTCGAGTAATTTTGAGTTAGTACTGCATAGAATAACTAAATAAAAGAATAGAGTAGATAAATAAAGAATAACCAAAAGAATTTCATTAAAATTTGGCCTACCGTTTTTTTTTACAAATTAGTAAACAGTCTTATTTAGGTTATTCTTAATCGTTATGTCCCAGTTAGTTCAGATGTTGCCTGCAGTGGGCCAAGTCTAGTGTGGACCTCACATTTTTTGCCAGTACTGGTAAAATAGTTTCTGTTCTGTAACTTCTGTTATACTACACGTAAATACGCTTGGATATCGGAAAAATTGATGTAACTGTATCTAGTGTTATGCTTTTGTTAAATGAGGGTCATGAGGCAAATAATACGCATTATGTGACTTGTAACGTTTGCAAATCATGTATTTCGGTTTCTGTGAGTACTCGAGTACTCGCTAAGCTACTCAACTCCTACTCGACTCCTAAACTACTCGGTTAGCGCAGCCCTAGACCACAGCAATGAATGCTACTTTTGTTCATGCAATTTGAAAGGATTAAATAGCAGAAACAAACAGATGTTGTTATATATTTGGAATTAGCACATAAAATACTATAAAATCACATAAAGATTTCAAAACATCGGACAAGAAAAAAATAAAAATTTGCAGCGTCGTGTAATAAGACCCAGTCAGAGACCCTGTACGCTGATGTGTTACTGGGTCTCGTTGATGGACCATAAGTGTAGTGTTCCAGCCTCTTGAAAAAAGACTGTTAGGAATGGTTCAAGGTGTAGTGAGATGGTTTTTTATTTCACTTTGGTAATTCGATCGAGAAAATAATTGATCGAGATTGGAGATGGTGTCTTCTTGTTGTTGATACTCTCAGCTGATGATCAGTGATCATGATCATAGTGGATGTTCAATGACTGATCATGATTGATTTTGAAAGAATTATAAGCGTAAAAGAGTTGTGATGCACTAGTATCGTTGAAGACCTAAGTTCTGTGAGTTAATATGAAAAGGTTTTGCGTTAATATGAAAAGGTTTTGTGTGGATATGAAAAGGTTTTGTGTGGATATGAAAAGGTTTTGTGTGGATATGAAAAGGTTTTGTGTGGATATGAAAAGGTTTTGTGTGGATATGAAAAGGTTTTGTGTGGATATGAAAAGGTTTTGTGTGGATATGAAAAGGTTTTGTGTGGATATGTCTTATGATGCTTCTTTTTTACTTTTGATGCTTTCTGCTCAAATCTGTTGTATTATTTTTATGACTGTATGCGATTTCTTATTTATTAATTGTTTAGCCTTGTAAAATGGAGTACCCAAGAATGATGCTATTTCACAAAACATAATATACCGTTATGAAATAAGATTTAGAAATTTATATCACACACATGCCATGCATGCATGCACACATGCATGCATGCATGCACGCATGTATGCAGGCACGTTTCTCTTGAGCCCACAAAGTCCGAGTCTTATTTTCGATGAACACTGCATCTGCACTTGTTATGCCTGTGAACGTTCAGCATAAAGTTTGACTAAAAAGAGTATCCATGTCAACTGTTGTGTTAAGGATCAACTCGTGAGATCGGTTCGGCGCTGACACGGCTCTGTATGCGCCACCGGAGCATCGAAGGAAAGCTGAAGGGGCTCAGCAAGTAAGGAGCGGAAAGATTCTTAAATCGTTTGCGCTGTTTGTGATGACGACCCGAGCACCCACTTACGAAACACCAAATCATGATGCCGTGGAATTTGCTGCCCATCCCATGAACAGAACTGTCTCAACCGTGGTCAAATGATATGCATTTAATCACATGGGAGGGGGTTTACACTACAATGTAGTTGTTTACACTACAATGTACAAGCTACAATGTAGCTTTTTGACTGTAAAGTGCTTTTGTCTTTGGCCTTTGTCATGTTTACGGCACTATAAATCGTCATGTATAGAATAGAATAGAATTACACGATTTTGTCTGAAGTGATAGATTTTCCTTTCTGTGAGATCTGATTTAACATTTTATATTCAGACTTTGTGTTAATATGAAAAGATTTTGTCTTAATATTACCGGTAAAAGGTTGAATTGATTGATTGATTGATTGATTGATTGATTGATTGATCATTGATTATCTTATTTTTAATCGCCATACTGCTATTCATTTGAGTTGATTACAATTTTGGATAGAATTATTATCATCTTAGCTTATGAAGGATTGCTTTTACCAGTTTATGGGCACTGAAAATGTTCATTGCATAATTTATCTCTTATTTTGCCTCATCTTGATTCAGTTTTTCAGTTTTTGCTATTCAATTGGTGTGTTGGCACGTGTTTGCTTTGACTAACAATGTTTTTCCAATGTGTAAATAAATTAAACAGTTAATGTTGGTGCTGCTGATCTAACAAAAGACCACACCCTGCATTTGGCACACAGCATTTTAACAGACTGTTTCTGCTTCAGTTTTTTTAGATGCTAACCCAATTCAAGATAAGGACCAGGGGAGAAAGAGGCAGAGGCATAGAGAGAGAGAGACAGAGAGACAGATGACAGACAGAGACAGGCAGACAGACAGAGTGACAGAGAAAGAGATAGTGAGAAAGTGAGGGAGAGAGTAAATGAGGGAGAGAAAAAGTGAGAGAGAGAAAGAGACAGAGTGACAGAGAAAGAGACAATGAGAGAGAAAGAGTTAGTGAGAGGAAGAGAAAGTGAGAGAGAAAGAGACTGTGAGAGAGACAGACAGAGAAAGAGACACAGACAGACAGAGATATGATTCTTGGAAGTCATGTTTTTGCTGTATAGGTTTCTGATCATATTTGATTTGATAAAAATTTTTATCAATGGCAGGTTTGTTATAACGTTTTTCAAATGAAATTCAATTAAGTGAAATCGTGTGTTCTGTCTGGTGCCAGTGCCATCACGGATTCGATGGTGGCGCCTCTGCAAGAGCGGATCGAAGAATGGAGACGGTCGGTCGCAGGTCTTGACCGAGATCACGTCAAAGGTATGCTTCAAATTGACTTGTTTATCATATTTATAGCAGCATTACCTGCATCCACTTGTAACACACACCTGTGTGCAACATGCTCTGGTATTTAGATCATTGCAAATGCATGGAATGTGCGACTGGTGGTGGTGGTGGTATCCTCGTTTTGTAGTGAAGTGTTTAACTCCACTGGCTCTGTGGTTGAAATTCAATATATGGCATCATCATCATCATCATCATCATCATCATCATCATCACCATCATTTATTCCTTCAACGCCATACATATTTTTTATATACTACAGTCAGTTCAAAATTCAATTTAAAGTTAGAAAAGATAAACATGTAGAACATTATTCTTAACTAGTATAGACTTTAAAAAGTAATACTTGAATGACAGGAAGAAATAAGGCTACTAAGACATCATCATTGATTGATTGATTGATTGATTGATTGATTGATTGATTGATTAATTAATTATTATGTCCAAAAAACCATTGAAAGTTCGATAATAACATCTGTAGAAGAACTCTTAAGAACTTTGAAATTTCGAAACTTTGAAACACTGGTTGAAATTTATTGTGTGTTCAAATTGTACCAACATTCTAAGTTTCATAGATTTTGATTGCCTGTTTGATTATATCTTTGCTTTTGAAGCTGAGAAGTGTTCAATTTAAAATAACTGTGATGAGTTGAGAAACTTAGTTTCACAGGAATTTCAAAGTATTCAGTGGCTTCTTCTTCTGTTTTATGAATTCATTTGAGAAATTGCCTTCAAAGTGCCATGTTTCTTTAAATGGGTTAATATTTATGTGTGTTCAATTGAACCAAAGTTAATGTCACGGTTCAGTGACCGTTCAAATTACACGGTATATATATATATATATATATATATATATCTTTGTCTCTTTCTCTGTCGCTCTCTCTCTCTCTTTCTGTCTCTCTCTTTTTCTGTATGCATTCAGCTCACACTAGTAACGTAATATTTACGTTACTAGTACGGTACAAGCTGAGTGCATAGTCCTAACTACAGATAATAGATGCTATGAAGATGTGTGTGTGTGTGTTACCGCAAGAATTTAGGCTAGCCAAGTGTAACTAGGCTGAAGCCGGGTTAGGAGTTCATTTCTAGAAATTACACGAAGTTTGAAAAGGTTTCTTGTTCACTATTGCTTTGAACTCGATAAATTTTTTTATTTGTCTGCAGAAAGCAAAAGAGCGCATCAGGACTTGAAGCGAGCGTCTTTAGAAGCGGTGCGACAGCAGAAAAAGCTGAAAAAGGGTAAGACTGCGTTGAATTTGTACACAGACAGTGGCTGTGACAGAGGAAATTATTGGGCCACAGGAGCCGACATTTCCCTCCTTTTCGTTTTCTTCGATTTGTCCCATTGTGCACCTGCCCTCCTTCATGGACATATGTATGCTTCTAATTCATACATTTGTTTACATAGGCCTTCTTATGGCATTTTATGATGGTAGCCAAGGTAATACAGGGTGGCGCAAAAAAACGGACTACATTAAGTGCAAACCTAAATGTGACTAGTCCGGTTTTTTGTGCCACCCTGTAGATTATGCCACATTTGTTTACACCAATCTAATATCTGAATTCTTTATTTGAATTATTGAAAACGTGGTTTTGTCCATTGTTATGTTGGTTTGTACTGTTGAATTACTGATTTCTGTAGAGTGTTTAACACATTCAGCATTGGCCTGAATTTTCTGGTCGGACCAATCATTATGCTACAACCCATAGAATGTAGGACTAACATATATATGTCCCGGGCCCAGCAGATGGCCACATTTGGGACGCAATAATATGTCCCCGGGCACTGAATGTGTTAACATAGATTTTTTATTTCTTTAAATTTAAAATCTGCTAAAATTGTAGGCAAAATGGAGACCTCTGAGCAACTGGAGCACGCCGTTCAGGAAGTCAACGATAAGCTTCTGCTGTTGAGAGAGTTTGAGAAGTCCTCCGTGAAAGCGTCGCTGATAGAGGAGAGGAGTCGACTTTGCTTGTTCATCAGCTGCTTAAAACCAGTCATGGTTAGGATGCTTCAGCAGGATCTCAATAGCACAATGCCCTCCTCCTCCTCCTCTCCACCTTCTTCTTCTTCTTTTTCTTCTTCTTCTTCTTCTTCTTCTTCTTTCTTCTTTGTCTTCTACTACTACTACTACTACTACTACTACTACTACTACTACTACTACTACTACTACTACTACTTGTTGTTGGTTTTTGTTCTTCATCTCTTCCTCTACCTCCTCCTTGCCCTCCTCCATCTCCTTCTTTTCTTCTACTACTACTACTTGTTGTTGTTGTTCTTCTTCTTCTTGTTCTTCTTCTTCTTCAATGTGTGCTATTTACTGCTACATCAGTGACCATGGATTTCCACTCTGCTCTTCTGTTTCTGGCTGTTCTTATCGGTTCAATGTTGTCTATAATTCCTGTTTCTTCTCTTAACCTATCTATGCATTTTATTCACTCGCTCTCTCTTCATATTGCTCTTTGTCCCTCTGTTTTTCCTGTTATTACCAGATTTTCCAGTCCATCATTTCTTATTACCGGTATGTATCTACGAAATTTGAGCTGCTGCTTTATTGTGGTTTTTTATCGTTTTCTTTTTGCGTCACTGCTCAGTGGATTGCTGTCTTTAGGGACACACAAAGCACTGAACCTTAGAAAAGCTGGCAGATGGTAATGGCAGCCCACTTCTGTAATTGCCAAGGAAACCATGGATAGCGACCCACTGTCTTAATTTGAAAGTCGATATTCTTTGATATTTGCAATAGAAATCTGTGCACATTATCTACTGTGTATGTGTAGTTTGTGAAGATTTGTCATTGATAAGAGTAGGTAGACCTGAATGTTTCAATGGTGCTAGGATGAAATGTCCGTGGACAAAATGTCATGGGGACAAGATGTCAGTGGACAAAATGTCACGGACAGAATGTAATCCTGACTCTAACCCTAGACCGTGACATTTTGTCTGCTGATATTTTGTCCCCTTGACATTATGTCCGTAGCATTTTGTCCGCGGACATTTTGTCCAGTCATGGTTTCAATTCCTGGTTGTGTTGTGTATTCTCGTCCTTACAAACAAATAATGCTTGTAATGAACTTTTGAAAACAATTGGCGTGATTGAATGAGAACATCTGGTAAACTGTACTGTATTTTTGCAAATATAGCTTGCACTTTTGTGGTATGATTTACTTGCAACTATGGCTAAGATTAACATGAGGCAAAAGCATAAAATGAATAGCTTTTAGGACCATGTGTTGTTTATAGAAAGATTTTTGCTATAAGCATGAAAATACAATATTCTACCTGGATTAAATATATTCTACCTGTAACTAACTAATTGTCATTGCTTTGGATAATGCTAATGTTGCCTTGTAAGACAGGTTCAAGTTGTCGTCTCAACTGCTACCAGTTATTTATTGACTCTGAAAAATACCTTTCCATTGTTCTATGTTCATTAACGGTTCCTTGGGTGTCTTTCTTTCACTTCTGGTTGTTTTTCCTTCTAGTTTTGACTTAATTAAGATAATAATGTGATGAAGGAACTGGATTGGACACATGTGCTAAGAGGAGAAACATTGCTTAGAACAGTAATTGAGGGAAGTATATCAGGAAACAAGACAAAGGGAAGAACAAGGAGAATGTTATTGGATTGGATGATGAAAACAGATGCACAGAGTCACACAACCTATGCAGAAATCAAAGAGGCAAGACGCAGAGAGGAATGGAAACAATGGAGCCATGAACCTGTCCCAGGACAGAGAACACGATGATGATGATGATGATGATGATGATGATGATGATGATGATGATGATGATGATGATGATGATGATGATGATGAATGTATTAAATGACTTATGTAGAGCCTCTTATATTACTACACAGAAACACTCCCAGCTTTAGAGTCACTTGATAAGAAAATGAGATTTTAGTCTTTGCAATGAACTGCACTTCTGTTTTTGAGGGCTTTTTCTATGCTATCCAATGTATCCATCCACCTTGTTCTCTGCCTTCCTCATGTGTTGTCTGCCTGTTGGTGTATGTGTGTGTGTGTGTCTGTAAATATTATTTTTCGGAACGTTTGTTCCCTAGACCTTTTAAATCGACACGGCTTGCTTGGTGATACTGCTATATAAATCTGCAGTTGCAGTATTTAATTGATGCTATGGTGTTAACAACTCAATATAACCAAGCATATTTGTTAATTAAATAACTAATGACGTCATCAACTTCCGGTTACTTGAAATGCATAGAGAGTTCATTTCTGAGTGTGTCTACCAAATTTCATAGCTGTATTACTGTGCAAACTCCAGTTGCAGCATTTAATTGATGCTATGGTGTTAACAACTCAATGGACTCGAGTTCGCCGACCCGAGCATGGCCGCCATCAGTCCTGTCGATTTAAGGGTTCTATGGTTTGTTCATCCATTTCAAGGATATATTCCGAACATTTCAGTCTCTTTTATCAATGATGTTGCTTTCATTTGTCTGTTGTGTTCTTTCCCCAGCTTCTTAATTGAGGTGCTGGGGACGAGAGTGGCCTAACCCTCAAAATTTTCAAAATTGAGTTTGATATGCCTTCATCATATGAATTCATGAAATTTTCCTATGTCAAAGTGGCCTTATACTTGATGATATTCCACTTATATTTGGTCAAAGCTAATAAATTACAGCTTGGTAATTTTACAGGTTCCTTCCAAACTTCAAATCTGTTTTACTCAAAATTTTACGTTGTTTGGTTAGGCCACTCGGGTCCTGAGCGCCTCAATTCGTTATGCGGTGTGTTTATGCACTGTTAAGACTACTGAAAGTGGATGTAATTTCTTGGGATTGGTTAGGACGAGGAGCTGGCGATGCTCACCGAAGTCACTCACCTTCAGGAGATCGTTCACAGTCTGTGCATGGTCGCTGACAGTCCAGAGGCTCTTTCGACGTCCAGCGAGCAGGTCATCTCTGATCTGATAGGGACAAAAACGCAGGCGCCGTTGCCCGTAAGAAGATTTCTTTAGATTTAGATTTTGAGGCATGATTGATATTATTAGGATTTATTAGGATTTGATTTCTGTCGTATTTTCTATGCGTTTATTGCTGATGAGATTTTTTTTCATAATAGGTTTGATTTGTGGTATGTGTATTTGGTTTGACTTTATTCGCAGCGGCAGTTCCACGTTGGGGATGAGGTTGCATCCCCACGGACTTCCGGACTTTTATTCGCCTTGTGGAACCCTATTTTTGGGTAAAGTCTAGTAAAACTACAGGGAAAAACTGCGGATGACGTTTTTTTGCTTGTCAACCTATTTTTCAGTAAAGGTGTAGTAAAATTAGGGGACAAAATTTCCTTTTGTCAGCCTTTTTCAGCCAAGTTTGTTGACTTTTTTCGTTCTCTTTTTATCCCCCCACCAACTTCGTATGAATTCATTTAATTGCCCCCACCAAGAAATCCTGGAACCTGCTTATTCGGTTTATTCTGTGAAATCACCGAAGTTTGGAGTTTCTTAAAATTGTTGATGTTTTAGCCCACCACACCTGGTTCTCCGAGTTCCGAGGGATCTCTACCGTCGGTTGCAGGAAGCCTGTCTCACTCGCCAGCCCATCATGCTACGTACAGCCGATCTCTGTCACAGGTCAGCTGCCATTTTATTCAGTCTTTCTTATGTAACTACTTTTTCCTCCTCCTAACATACATGTCCTGTTTTGTTCGCATATTTTGCGAACAAAACGGGACTGTCTAGAGAAAGAAATAATACAAAACACAATGCCAGGATCATGAAAAAGAGGTAGACCAAGAAAAAAGTGGGAAGACAACATCAAAGAATGGACAGGACTCACTATAAAGCAGGCGACAAGAACAGCAGAAGATCGTAACACATGGAAGAAGGCAGTCCACAATGCAGCCAATCCTCGGAGCGAAGGTGGTTAAAGAAAAGACAAGACAACATACATGTGCCACTTATATAATGTGTGACAAATGTTACATCTTCTCAAATTTGCAATAAATTAACATGTTTACATATGACAGAAGCCTTTTGGATATCGGGCAATTGAGTAAGTGATGTTGGTGCTGTATATAAATTCTTTAAAATTTGCTCTTACTTTATTTTCTACATATATTTACTGGTAATAGTCTTTATTTAAAAGTGGAATGATTAATATTTTAGGGATAAGATAGGAACTATACAATTTCCGTGACTAAGATTGGAAGTTTTAAGTGCCAATGCATTATTATCTGTGGATTCCAATTGAAAGTCAAACTCTCATGAGCTTCACTTGTTAATGTTAAAAGTGCCAGAATTTTCTTTAGTATATAACTGAGAACTTGATGGGTATGAATTGTGTATGTGAGTACAATTTATACATGAAATGTTCATTATCTTTTAATTGAAACATTGTCCAGCACAGACACTTACCTTACAAAACATTACAGCAATTGTGGTTTAACCCTTTTGCTGCTAGTAGGATGCAGGGATGTTAATAAGGACTCAAGGCCAGGACCAAGAATTCAGCCCTCAAGGCCAGAACCAGGACCAGGACCAAGGGCTTGTAACTTGTCCTTTGAGTCCTTAAGGAAGACTGTTTTAGGTTATCAAGTGCCTCCATCTGTCTATCTCCATCTGTGCAACTCTCTCCATCGCTCAACACTTTCAAAGAGAAACTTAAAACCTGGCTATTCCGCAGGAGCTACTCGTGATTTCTTGTGCAATTCTTGTGTGGTTCTTTGTAATGTGTTCACGCAGTTCTTATAGGATGAGTTACCACAATAATCAGTACGTTGTAATAATAATAATAATAATAATAATAATAATAATAATAATAATAATAATAATAATAGTAAAGGCATGAAGCAATGAACACGGTTCCGTGTGAGATGTCGATGACAATTTTTTTGTTCATATTTTTGACTTGTCTTGTCATGAAACGCTCTTCTTTTTTCAGTCAAATCCTGCTGCTGGTTCTCTTTCGCTAAGTCTGACCAAGGACGTTCCGGACGCTTTGCAGCCATCTTTTGGGAAATCTTCGGCGGGTGACAGCCACTCCACTGCTGTGGCTTCATCTACGGTAGGTCTTGGGTTTCATGGAGCAGGCAACAGTATGCATGATGCATGTCACATGGTCTGCTGATCTCACCGAAAATTTCAAACTTGATCCACAGTAGTTAGTGATGGGCTAACATTTCATTAGTTCTAACCCTTTTCCCGTTTGCCCGAGAATACTCGTCAATTTTACATTACGTTACAAATAAATGAACGGTAAAAGGGTTAAAGGAAATTGTCAAATATTTGTGATTGAAGCATAAAAAATGGACGATGATGCATCAATTGTTGTTTTTAGCAAATTCCTGGAGTCGATTAATAAATGAGGCGCTGAGGACCAGAGTGGCCTAACCCTCAAAATTTACAAAATTGAGTTTGATATGCCTTCATCATATGAATTCATGAAATTTTCGTATGTCAAAGTGGCCTTATACTTAAAGATATTCCACTTAAATTTGGTCAAAAGCTAATAAATTACAGCTTGGTGATTTTACAGGTTCCTGCCAGACTTCAAATCTGTCTTACTCAAAATTTTACGTTGTTTGGTTAGGCCACTCTGGTTCTCAGCGCCGCAGTTATAGGTGAAACCCTAAATTGAAATGCTTGCTTTTGTTTGTCTGGCCTAAAAGTACCCGAAAGTATATGGATTCTGAAGCGCTTATTTTGTCGTCACCATCATCATTTGTATGTGCTGTTTGGATTTGGAGTTAAATCAGTTAGAAATTGGAGTGATTGTGAACATGTTGCCTCTTGAAGATGGCCAGCGAACATCGCAGATTGTCCGCCATGGCCGAGGGTGCAGCCTTTGACATAGAATCTCAGCAGCAGCGCGCTCCGTTGGTTATGCGTGCCAGAGATCCCTCCGGCCATTCCACGCACTTCGACCGGCCGCACACGATTTCGACCGCCTACGAGCGCTCGTCGTCCCGTCCGACCATCACCTCCGAGACCTACATGGCGCCCGACCTCTGCCGTCCTCCTTCTCTTCAGCCGCATCAGCATCATCGCCCCGCGTCGTCGTACGCGGGGAATGCGGGGAGTTTGAGCAGAGGCGACGACAACCCGTACGCCGTTCCCTGCGTCATTCCGAAACGCCGCCCCACTCAGTCCGGTGACGTGAAGGTGGCGGACATCTACGCTCGGCCGTCGCTCGTTTCGGGGACCGGTTATCGCACTCCGAATATCCGTCCGCTGCCCGTCGCTACGCCGACCGTGCCAGAGTTTGGAACTGGGCAGCAGCCAGGTGAGGTGCTGCTTTGAATTTGGCGATAATCTCTGAAACAGTTTGCATTTTCGAAACCATTAGTGGCACGTTAATGCAAAGTTATAGCTCATTTTGTTTGTGCTACCGTGGTACATTTGCAATTTTATCCGGTTAGAGCTTGGTAAGCTATTTAACATATGGGTAACAGCTTGGTAAATAATTTAGCAAATCCTCTGCTGTTCTTATGTAGCTATATCTGCCAGTTGCCAACATCATATGCAGAATGAAAGAAGACAGAAAAATCAAAGCCCTAATGTTTGGAACGATGGAGGGTGCCAGTAAGAAAGGAAGACAATACAAAGAATAATGGTGTATTGATATTGAAGAATGTTATGTAAGCAGGTTACAGGATCTGAGTCACAAAGCAACGAACAGGAAAATATGGTAGAAAACTGTAGAGATGGCAATATACACCAATGGGCATTGAGCCCACGGTTAATGATGATGTTAATTGCATGTTCAATCAGAGGCTTTTAAAATAATTTGACCAGTTATGTGTTAAAACGATCGGTGCAGCTTAAGGCAAGAACGAGCCTTTTGAGCCAAACCGCTTTAATTGTTGGACGGGATGTTGTTTGTTGCCGTTGTTCAGCTATACCCGTTGCCGGTTATGTGAACATGAACCAGTTGGCTCACTTGGCGTTGCAACATCAGCAGGAACTGAGTCAGAAGAAAGAGCCGACCGAATCGTCAGATGAGAAAACGGACGACGACGAAAACGTCAACCAGACATTTTCGCTTTCGTCGGCCAAGCAGAACCAAGCGTCTAAGGTTGGTCGTTGTGCTAAGAAACTCTATGAACTATGATCTCTAACTCTGTATGAACTATGAACTCTGTATGAACTATGAACTCTGTATGAACTCTAACTCTGTATGAACTATGAATTCTAACTCTGTATGAACTCTAACTCTGTATGAACTCTAACTCTGTGTGAACTATGAACTTTGTATGAACTATGAACTCTTAATTATGTATGAACTATGAACTCTAACTCTGTAATGTGTTCACATAGTCCACCTGCAGACAAGCCACCACAATGATCTGAACGTATTGCCAATTCTGATTACGCGGTTTTTGGCATTAATCACTGGTTTCCAATTTCTGATATGATAATCAGTTATGCCCCAATATAAATAGGATTAGAGTGAATTTAAGGTTTCTGAGAGAGAATAGTGCTTCTGGTTGTGCTATCAAAATCAGAATAGGCAACAACTATTCTTGTATAGGCCTACCGGTTTTATGGTAAAAATCATAAATGCCTGTGAGTTCAAAGAATTGTACTCAATTTGTAGCCGATGACGGGGCTTGAAGAAGACTTCCCGCAGTTATTCACTGCTACAGGGATACAGCGAAGCATCAGTTCTTCTTAAGTCCATATAAGCCCGTAGTAACTATACGTTGCATTTACGAAAAAATAAATAGCACTTCCCATTAAGAATTTATACTCAATTTGTAGCCGATGACAGGGGCTTGAAGAAGACCGCCCGAAGTTATACAACGAGCCCTCAGTTATTGTTTAACCCGTTACAGGGTTCGGCGTCTTAAAACGCCGCCCGAAATCATATGCGAAACGGGTCCGGCGTTTTAAAACGTCGGCGCAACTGTTTTGCTCTTCCACCACGGTGTTCGCGTTTAAAAACGTTTTCTTGATTTGATTTGATTTCCTTTTGGCACGGATGGATGGTAAGTACAATAAAAATGCTAAACAATGATGCAAACCACATCTTTGTAGCTTCTATATAGCTTGCAGATTTCAAGATTCTCATAAAAAATTTCACTTCTCCGTTAACGGGTGCCTGGTGTAGAAACACCATAACTCCCCAAATTGGGTCCCATCTTCAAAATTTTTGAACTAATCTGTTCCAAAGACACCAACCTACAACTTTGCCGCTGAACCTAGGGGGTCACTGCTGAAAAATTTTTTATTGACCTTTGAATGTATTTTTGGGAGGGGTCATATTTTGGTCTGTAGGGTGGACCCAACCCCCGAAATTTCTTTTTTGGCACGGAGGGATGGTAGGTACAATAAAAATACTAAACAATGATGCAAACCACGTCTTTGTAGCTTCTATATAGCCTGCAAGGTAAGGTGTTTCAGATTTAAAGATTCTCGCAAAAAAATTTCACTTCTCCGAGCAACGTGTGCCTGGTATAGAAACACCATAACTCCCCCAAATTGGGTCCCATCTTCAAAATTGTTGAACTAATCTGTTCCAAAGACACCCACCTACAACTTTGCCGCTGAACCTAGGGGGTCACCACAGAAAAAAATTTTTTATTGACCTTTGAACGTATTTTTTGGGAGGGGTCATATTTTGGCCTGTAGGGTGGGCCCAACCCCCGAAATTTCTTTTTTGGCACGGATGGATGGTAAGTAGTACTAAGTACAATAAAAATGCTAAGCAATGATGCAAACCACGTCTTTGTAGCTTCTATATAGCCTGCAATGTAAGGTGTTTCAGATTTCAAGATTCTCGCAAAAAAATTTCACTTCTCCGAGCAACGTGTGCCTGGTGTAGAAACACCATAACTCCCCCAAATTGGGTCCCATCTTCAAAATTTTTGAACTAATCTGTTCCAAAGATACCCACCTACAACTTTGCCGCTGAACCTAGGGGGTCACCGCTGAAAAATTTTTTTTATTGACCTTTGAACGTATTTTTGGAAGGGGTCATATTTTGGTCTGTAGGGTGGGCCCAACCCCCGAAATTTTTTTTTTGGCACGGATGGATGGTAAGTATAATAAAAATGATAAACAATGATGCAAACCACATCTTTGTAGCTTCTATATAGCCTGAAATATAGTAAGTTTAAAAAGTACATGTTCACAGTTCAAACAAACGCTTTCCCCCAAAATTAGTTACCAAAATTGGTAACGTCTTGTAAAAATTAATTCCCCCTTCAACAGGTTAAGTCCAGTTCGATGGTGCGGGGCCGAAAATGTCCGGTACAATTGATTCTGGTCTCAAGCATGTAGGCCTAACAATACATTTGCATGACATGTTCAATTCTAGGTTAAGCTTATTATGCTATTCCATGGCAATCTTTAGATTTCAGGCAAAGTGTGTATAAAATTTGAGCAAATTTCAGGCATTGTTAAACAATGCCTAAACATTTCAGTCAATGTCGACAGTGCCCGAGTGAAACGGCTTATGTTGACATTGCCTAAAAATTTCAGGCAATGTCAGCATTGCCTGATTTCACACTTTGACTGTAACATATATATATATATATATTGTATTGTATTGTATTGTACTGGCTTTGCTTTTGCCTTTTCCAGGTGAGGCAGGAGCCAAGACCTAATGCTTTGGAAATTGATCCAGATGCTGAAATTGACGGGTATCATACTTATGGTACATGGAGTACAAGTCAGAAGAGAGAGACCGGCTCTTCTCATGATCCTGCCGTGACATTTCCTGGCAGTGGTATCAGTAAGCATTGTCATGTGAAGAGTAGCTCTATATATACCTTGGTGTTGATTCTAATTCTGTTTTTAAGAAAATTAAAGTATGCACAGTTTTGCTTGGAACAACATGTCTTTCTATTAATTTTGTAACATATTGTAATTGTATGGTAATGTTTTGCCAGAAAGTATCATGGGCATATTATGATGATCTCTGCAGTGTAAAGTAATTGAATTGTAAAGTAATTGAATTGGTGATCATCTTGTTATATGTGAAAATGCGAAGGAGTAATAATAAATAATTTCTTAATTTTTATGTTCTATTTGCTTATAATTATGACAATTAATTAATTTCGTTGTTTTATTTCTTCGCTTATAACATCTCTTTCTTAATAATTTCTTGTTTTCGTCATCTGCATTCTTTTGCCCCATCTGTGGCTTAGTGTTGGGATTTTGCTTATACATGGGACCTGCATCGCGCCCACTCCACTGACCATGTTGATTTTCATGTCCATAAATCACGCACCTTTTCAAGGTACGTAATTTACGCCTTCTTTAAACGCTTCGGACTGATCTGGCTTGACCTGGCTCTAATGCTATTTGATTTTGTGCGCCTTGGCTGATGCCCTGGGCTTTATGATAGTGGCGCTATAGAAGTTGATTGATTGATTGATTGATTGATTGATTGATTGATTGATTGATTGACCTTTCTCAACCAACGTCAATCATTCATATTAACTGAGCCCTCTAAACGAGAACGGGTTGCCTCCATCTACCCGCACCTCACTCCTTAATATCACTTTCAGTTCATTGCGAAAACTAGTCTTCTTTTCTTTTCAAGTGATGCGACAGTCGGGAGCACCTCTGAGAAGAAATACAAGCGGCTTTATACACGTACAAGTCTTCTATCTATCTATCTATCTATCTATCTATCTATCTATCTATCCAAGACGACTTCTATAGCGCCGTAACAGAACGAAGGCCCAAATCAAAGGCGCTTTGACATCGTTTGCCTGTCAATGACGGACGTAGATGACAATCTTGAAAGTCCGTTTCGGTGGAATGAAAATGGCGGTGAGTCCTATAGAAAGCGATCTTTCGCAGCAGAAACGCTCGCACTTACGTGACATTACGTAAGAAGTCTTACGTGACATTACGTGTATTGAAATCACATCGTACGGCTTGTTTTGGCTTATTTTGTTTATTTCTCTGTCGGATGTTCTGTGTTGTGTGTGCAGATTTGCATGCGTTAGCCGATAGATTAGCCCGTGCATGTCGTCTTGAGTCGATAGATAAGTATTGCACTCTGCCACGTCAGCGCCACGCGGGGGATCTCCGTCTTTCGTCTTCTTCTGCAGGTTGGTTAGCCGAAGACCGATCCATAGGTTACGCTAGTATGCTGCGGTCTCCGATAAATCCCGCGCCATTTTTATTTTCAATATAACTTTATAAAATTTTGACCAATCTTGATAAAACTTGGAGGAAATGTAGCGGAAAGAACCCCCCGACATACCTACGTTCAGGTTGTTTGCAACATATTTTGTTTTTAGCAACTGTATGTCGCGAAACAAAGCACATCGTAAGCATTCGTTTGTGCGGCGCTCCTTCGGTCCCATCAATAAATTGCAGATCGTCGTGAGTAATCAACAGATAGAATTCTTCTCGGTGGTGCCACCAGTTGGCCTACAAAACGACCGAATTTGCGCTCTGATTGCAGTCGAAAAACGTGACGTTTCAGACGAGAGACTGCTTCACACGCGCTCAACGCTCAGGATGGTTTCCGTTGCTGTACCCAAACTGGGCTGCATCAGTCTCGTCTTCATTGAGCCGGATATGAAATAGAACGACGTCTCCTACCATGACGTTCTGCTGCAGGAGATGCTTCCTGCCATCTGTTCATTGTTCTTTTTCTGTCTATGCACACTTGCCACTAGCACTATGGTCACTGTTGCCAAATTTATACCATGTGGGCGAATAATTACGATGTGCTTTGTTTCGCGACATACAGTTGCTACGAATAAAACATGTTGCGAACAAGCTGAACGTGGATGTGTTGGGGGATTCTTTCTGCTACATTTTCACCGAGTTTTATCAAAATGGGTCAAAATTTGACACACAGTTATAGCGGAAATAAAAAGGGTGCGGGATATTTTTGGGCCACCGGTGTAGTTGTAACGCGTTCTTTGTTTAGTGTTTTGAAGATTTCTTTCTGAAGTTAGGGTTTTTGTATTAGTTGTTACGTCACAAGAAGATTAATTTCTTTCTATGATGTTGTCATGTAGGAGTTACAGTGAAATCTAGTTAATGCCACATTCGGCGATCATCAAGACTGTATTCTAATGAAAACTCTGCTTGTTTTCACACAGCCTGAGCAATCCATTGAATATGGCTTTAGTATAATTGTTTAATATATATATTTATATTAATATGGTAAAATATCGGTATTGGTAGCAAATGGCTATTACCTATTAAGATTTCAAGGTCCATGTTGAAATGGAAATATTTACTTTTGCTAATTTCAGTTTTTAGTCTTTAATTCTTAACCCCTTTACTGGCCATGACGCAGCACATATGCGTCTATTTTACATTACGTTACAAATACCCATAAATGGCTGCTAAAGGGGTTAATTAGTTTGTATTTTGCTTTTTTCTTGAATTTATGTGTTGAGTTTGAATGGTATCTTTTGCTTTTTATGTAACTATTTCACTGCAAGTTTTACATTACGATCTGTTTATACGGTTATTCTAGTGACAGTTATAAATATATCTTCTTTTGAACATTTGACCATTTTTTCCCCTTTCGACAGGGATTGCAGCACTGTATTCTGGAAAGTTGCGAGACAAGGACGTGGCGTTTTCACGGATGTCATCGACACCACTCGGTCTCTCCCTTTCGGAAATGCCGCCGCCGGCAATGGCAACGCCGCCTCGGTCACGCGGCGCGGAACGTGGCGCCATCTTGCGAGCAGCTCAGTATGCATCACCGGCCAGTCCGTGGAGTTCCGATCCCGATTCTCCCGTCTTTAATTAGGTGCGGTCGAGCTCTGGTGACTACACAGAGGTGTGTATCGTAGTCGAGTTATGTAATACAAGGGTTGTACGAACACATACATACTTCCTTATCCTTCTTATATACGTATTTATATTCCAGTGATTTGCACTGTTTTGTACATTTGGTGTACAGTTTGTGTATAGACTGTGTGAAACCAGAGTTTTGTTGTTCTGTGTGTGTAGGTCTATTTGATTTTTTCGTCACTGAAATGTATAATTCTAGTGTCTGAGGTTGAGTGATGTCTGGCTTACAACTATTTGTCAGGTTTAAATTTATTTGTGTTGTATTGTCAGTGATTTGTGTTTGCTATCATTGTTGCCGCTATCGTGTGATTAATAATAATATTAAGGTTCTTTTGCATTTTTATCAGGTACTTTTCTTGGCATATTTTGAGTTAGTATATTTCGCAAACTTGAAGGTCTCGATAATCAGTTTTTTAGCAAGCTATTCATGATTTAGCAGAGAATTCTAGAGCTTGATAGAGTGTGCCATTGTAGATTTTTATGCGGTTTATTTTGCAGCATAATTATTTGATTAGAGGATTGATGTTGGAAGCCTGTTAACACAACGGTCTCTACAGGCATAGCGGTTTAATGGGCATTTTCATCTTACTTGTTTTCATTTTAGAATGTTTGGTTCTTTCTGTGAATTCTAGAATGGAATTTGGTCAATTAACTAGTCACAGTTGCAAAATGCTTGAGTTTTTCTTGATTTTATATTGCTGTAATTATTTCGCATGTGTTCTTCATTTTGTGTTCTTGTGGACCTTGCAAACTTTCTCTTGTTGAATTTTGATTGCCACGATAATTTATCGTAGTTGAGTATTGCTCAGTGAGATTGAGAATGTAGAGAAACTTTATTGTTTAATTTCTTTTGATGAGGACTATGTTAATATATTATATTTGATTTTTAGCTGTATAAGGATGATGTACGGTTATGTCTTAATAATGTTCTGTGTGAAAGGTTCCTGGATTTTGTTTAGCATATAATCTTCAAATTCTTTCATTCTTTGTGGGTTGAGTAGATATGATGTGAAGTTGAGTTGCATTTCTTCTGCGTCTTCTTTTAAGTTTTTCAATCCATGTTTTTTTGGTCTTCCTTTTCTCCTTTTCCCTTCAACGTAGTTGTATAGTGCTTTCTTCGGTAGTCTTTCATTCTTTCGATATGCCCAAACCATTTCAGTCTTCGTTTCTGTCTTGATTCAAGTTTTTTTCTTTTTGCTCTGTCTTTCCTCGGATCATTTTGTTTCTTATTCTTTGTCTTCTGCTTATTGCATTTCATTTCTGCAGTCATTAATCTTCTTTCTTCTTTATGGTTCAGCATTGTGTTCCATATACCGGGTAATATTATTGGTTTGATCAGTGTCTTTATATAGTTTTTTAAATATTTGTCTTTCCATATAAATTCTGAAGTTTCCCAAATACTTCACTTTTTAGTTCAATTCTTATTATGTCTTTTTGCTTAGTCCCTCTTCTGTCAGTACTGATCCTAGGTATAGAAATGTTTGCGCACTTGTACGCGTTTAAATGTATTTTGTGTTGACCTATGCACGTGTGCTTTCTGATGAGCCTACTTGGTTGTTTAGCATTTTACCAATAGTTTAAAATAGCTATGCTTAATACAGTTTTGTACATGTTTTCTTTAAGTTCTGTTGGTTACTTTTTGCTGTTTGTCTATCTTTGGATTTTCACGTGTCTTTTCTTGGGCATTGGTGAAATGAGCGTGGATCTTTGTTTGGAAAACTTCAAAACAACAGAGTTTTGACTAAGTTAATATTATCATACAGGTTTTGAGGTATTTTATTAATAAATAAAGTAATTTAAGAAGTGGGAATTGTTACACTGTTGCAAGGTGCGAAATGATGGCTTATATATTAATTATGTGCTTGTAAAATGTGCTTTGGAATATTAATGTTGTTCAAGTTTGATTGCTTTTCAGTAATTTCATCAAAGCTGGTTTGCCCTAATACTTTGTGTTTTTGCATATGTGCTGGATATAGCACATATTTTTTTTAATTTTTTTTCAACCGAATTTTAATTAAAGAGTTGGATTTTCTTTGCGTAATATCTCAGTAAATTTACTGTCATATTGATAGAAAAATTGGGTGATGCAAAACTTTTACAATTTATTACGACTATGACTTGGTACTTCAGTTTATTTCAGTGTTTCCTCAGTTTTATTTGTTTCTGCAGTAAACTGTATGTAATGATGTAATACAATGTAATGTTGTTTTTTGCGCTGTGTACTGTTCGTGTTTTCAGGCTGAATGTACAAAAGCTGAATATAGATTAAACTGAAATTGTGAGACAATAACATTCATTGTGTTTTCAGTTTAGTGTTTGCAAATGGAATGTTGTTGTAGTTTAGAGTTTGAAATCTTGTGCCACAAATATTTTGCGTGTTAAGGTTCTACATAGCAACTCTCTTTTCTTGCAGAAATCATTATTGATTACTAGGTGTTTACCCGTCAAAAATGACGGGGAAGTTTGGCTGTTTTACCACCCGATTTTTTGCAAATGCAATAGGATTTTGCGCAATTAATTTCCCTAACTGGCCGCCTTTTCCAGGTTTCCCTCAACCGAGTTAACGCCCATTCGTGTGAATTTTCTGAAACTTGATAGTCAACGTTAGTATAATGATTTGGCAGTGTCGAACGACATGCAGTGCTTGATTCTTCTGTTTGCTGTGCTGCTTTTTCACTCTGACCAATAGCCTGCTCCTCATTCTCACTTTATTGTCGCAAACCTCGTGAACGCTAGACTTTTTTGTTTTGCACGGAGGGTTAGAAAGAAAAATAAAAAAGCTAAACAATGGTGCAAACCTCATCTTCTTATCTCTTATATAGCCTGAGATGTAGCAAATTCAAAAAAATTTGAAACTTTCTCAGAATTCAAAACTTACGTGAAAATTCGCTCATAATACTTATGTTCAAACATTGGGGTCATCGAGTTAGAATTGATAGATCTTTTCCAAATGTCAACCGATTTTCAAACTTTTTGGTTTATTTTGTTCCTCTGACATCCCTTTATAACTTTTCCGCTGACCAAAGTGGGGTTACCGCTGAAAATATTTTGCTAGGGGGCTTTAAAAATTTTTCGGGGGGAGAGGGTGATATTTTAGGCCGTAAAGTGGACTCTACCCCCAATTTTTTTGTTTTGCACGGACGGTTAGAAAGAGGAATAAACGATCTAAACAATGGTGCAAACCTCATCTTTTTAGCTCCTATATAGCCTGAGATATAGCAAATTTAAAACGTTACATCAATCATTTCTGAAGAACGCTTTTCCAAAAATTAAAAAATCCCCAGTACGGTGACGGCGTCTGAAAATTTAATCCCCACTTGAGGGGTAAAATTTAAAAAAATAGGTATTGAGATATATATATATAATAACGGGGGACAGGGCATTGGAAGAGGGAAGGGAGGTTTGGGAGGAGGAAAGTGGGTTGTACACGGGTTTTCGGAGCAGCGTTGTGTAGGTTTGGAAACGAGGCTTGGGCGATTGGGGAAGGGATGTGGAGAGGGAAGGGGGATGGAGAAAGGGGAAGGGAACGGGGGTTTGGGGCCGGGGCAGTGGAATGGGTTGGGGCCGGGGCGATTGGGAGAGGGATGGGGAGAGGGAAAAGAGATGGGGAGAGGGAAGGGAACGGGGTTTTGGGGCCGGGGTCGGAATGGGTTGGGCCGGGGCGATTGGGAGGGGGATGGGGAGAGGGAAGGGGATAAGGAAAGGGAAGGGGAAAGGGGTTTGGGGCCGGGGCGGGAATGGGTTGGGGCCTGGGGGATTGGGAGAGGGATGGGGTGAGGGAAGGGGGACGGGTGTTTAAGCTGCAATTAAGACGCTTCGTTAAACGCTCCATTGACAGTTATGATTAAACAATATTTGGTTGTCAATGACAACAGCGTCTTGCAATACCCTCCGTGTTGCGGACGGACGGACGGACATCGAGAATTATATAATAAGATTATATTTTCAATTTTTAATAATGTTTTGCTGCTTTTTCAAAATATGATTATTCAAGGTAATGGAATTAGTCAGTTAGTTGCTTTTCTCCCTTTTTGGATAATCAATGACTGTGCCTACATTTCTGGCTTAGGAACTTTGTCAAAAGTATCGTACTGTAGTTTCTCTTATATTAAATGCATTTTTATGTTATGCTGATCCCTGCATGAGATGACAAAAGTTCACAGTCTACATGTATAGCTGTAAAGTGTATGTGTGGTTTGTATGAGTTGTTGTTGCGAGTTCAACGTATTTAAGGCGGTAGATTGTTTGAAATGTGTTTGGTTGGTAAAGTGTTTGCTTGACTTTGAATATTAGGGGCCCTGTAGATGTTGATCCGCTATGATAAAAAGATTACAATAGATAAGATTGTGCTGGTATAGTTATTATTGAGAGCTATTTGTGGAGATTTCTTACCTCGGCTATGATTTTATGACTAGTTATCAAGTGTTGCTCCATAGAATTTACTCTTTCTTTTCCCATTGTTTTGCATTGCTCCTTGTATAATCTATTGTCTTATTTAGGATAAAATAGTAGTTTGCTACATTTTAATCTTGTTAGGTTTATTTTTGTGATGAAGATCATAGCACGAGTAATTTATGCTTGTTTTGGACTCATTCAGGGTTTTTCCTTTATTTAACTCAATTTATCTGTTCCTAATTGATTTCAGGAGAAGGAGACGTAATTATTTCCTGTGACTTTTGGTCCATTTGATCGACTCATAAACTATTTAATTATTAATACGGTTGTATTTCTTTGTCTAAAACTTTCATATTTAATTGCAGTTATCTGCTTTGAAGTGAAAACAATCAGATGAGTTGTTTTGATATGTTACTAGAACTCGAAGGCTCGCTTCGCTCGCGCGAGCTTCGCTCGCATGAGGCGAGCGTCGCTTCGCTTCGCTCGAGGCAACGACCAATCCAATTCCAATTCCAGAATGACCAATCAGAACGCTCACTCAGCCAACCAATCAGAACGCTTCAAGGTAACCAATCAGAACGCTCACACAGCCAACCAATCAGAACGCTCACACAGCCAAACAATCAGAACGCTCGAACGCAACCAATCAGAACGCTCACACAGCCAACCAATCAGAACGCTCGAAGGCAACAGACATACAGATAACGATTTTAATATAATAGATTATCTTACTTTCAAGGTGACCAATCACAGTTGAGATGAGGTTTAGCTAAGCATGTGCTATGCTGGAAATATTTTTGGTGCCAAAAGAGAATATTTTGAATGACTTGCAATAATCTCCAACCATTTAAGTGGATTTTTTTTCTATCTAAAATTGCAGTTTAAATCGGCTATAATTTGCATGCTATTTTCACATGTCCTTTCTAGTGTCATTTAATTGATGATGCTCCAGGATTATCTGTGACTGATCAGATCAGTATCAGTCCAAATCGGAAACAGTGATGTAAACTTAAAGGAGGAACGGCCAGGTGGAAGATGTGTGTTCTAAGCCTAGATTTGTAAGGACTTGGTTCTTGGAGAAATCTCAGAAAGAGAATTCCAGAATTTTGGGCCTGTCACAGAAAATGCTCTCTTGCCAATTACAATGTTGGTGTGTGGTACAGTTGTAGGCCTACACTGAGTGAGAATCGGCAACCTTGTTGCGTGAATTAATAGAATTAATATTGGAGGCCATCCATATATTACGTGCACACTAAGGGTGGTTGGATTTATATTTTGCATACGGATGGTGAGGGGAGGGTCTCGACTGAATGTGTACGTGTGCATACATTTATATATATATATATATATATATATATATATATATATATATATATATATATAGCCTACGTGACAATTCAAAAACTGCTCTGGTTACAACAACAGCAATGATCGGTGTTTAGTCTAGCCACCTAGACATTGGGGAGGTTTGTCTGCCCAAAAAAAAACCTTGACGAGCAAAAAAAAGATAATCACATCCTTCCTTTTCTTTCAAATACTCTTCTATATGGTCATATCCTTCTCTTTTTCCCCTCTCCAAAATAAAAAACCCCTCTCGTCACACTTTGGGAGGGGATTTCCATACCCCAATGCAACATATAGAGATTGGGGGGAATCTCCCCAAAAAGGGCCTAGAATAAACACTGAGCAATGATAGAATATATATATATACTGTATATATATATTACTATGTGTATATATATATATATATAACATTGAGCAGTATAACATACAAACCCAGAAGTTCATTTATAAATAGATGCTCATGAGTTTACAGCAAGTAAAATATATTTGAGAAATGGGTTATTTGCACACATTGGATTTGAACACAATTACAAATACTTTGTCGGATGCAGTGTTCAAGACAAACGAAAATTTGAATATTCTATTGTATTTCCAAAAGTCATGAGCAAATAGGGGCCCCAATACAGCGGGAGGCGTATGTTTGTTATTGGCTCGCATTGTATTTTATCTGGCTGCTTATGAATACATGAATGTCACATCTGTCAACACCATACACGAATGACCTCAGTATTTAGTCATAGTTATTACTTACATAAGTGATATTCTAAGTGTGATTGCTGGAAGCCCTGCTCCTTTGACGTATTCTTGGTTTTCGTCAAACTTCGAATTTATAGACTATAACGCAATTTTAGCTTTCTACAACGCCCGCTTCGGTAATAATATAGGCATTTCTGCAAAAACTAGAAAGATGCTCGCTTCGCTCGCGCTCGCTTTGCTCGCAGTGCAGGATAATACTAAAACCCAATCATTGAATTCATGCTGCTGAACAACGTTTCAATGACGTACATACGCCACGTAGCCAAGCTCTGACGCTGCAACGTACGCTTCGTCAAACGCTTCGCGTGGCCGTTCGCTTCGCGTGGCCGTTCGCTTCGCGTCGCATTTCGCTTCGCGAAGCCTAAGATTCCAGAACGACCAAGCAGAACGCTCACCCAGCTAACCAATCAGAACGCTTGAAGGTAACGAATGAGAACGTCACACAGCCAACCAATCAGAACGCTCACACAGCCAACCAATCAGAACGCTTGAAGGTAAAAGACATACAGAGCAAGGATCTTAATATTATACAAAAAATGCTCGCTTCGCTCGCACTCGCTTCTCTCTTCGCTCGCAGTGCAGGCTCGCTTCGTTCGAGGCAACGAATATTCCAACAAACAAATTAAACATAAACTGCTTACACAAATCGGGCCTAAATGTGCTCTATAAAATTAGCCTTAAGCGAAGCGTAACCGCGTTTTTCTAACGTTTATAACCGCTGAGATATCAGCGCTATAGGAAGCTCCTATTCACCATTCGGCACTGCACAAAAATGCCTCTAACTTAACTACCGTAATAATCGATGAATAATTAATGTGCTCTATAAAATTAGCTTTAAGCAAAGCGTAACTGCGTCTTTCTAACGTTTATAACCGCTGAGGTATATGTGCTACACGAAGCTCCTATTCACCATTCGGCGCTGCACAAATATGCATTTAATTTAACTAATAATCGATGAATAATTAATTCCTTTGCAAGAAACCCGGGGATAAAAATTTCAGGAATCGATAGAAACGTAAGGAATTATAAAAAGGGACCTTTAAAGTTTAAAGTACTAAACGGAACATTTGAAACTCATAATGTTAATCTATAGGGCATGACGTTGCACATTTGCATCAAATTGCGGTAAATTTCCGTAGCTATGCAAAAATCTCATAATGCTAATCTATAGGGCATGACGTTGTACATTTGCGTCAAATTGCGGTAGATTTCGGGAGGGGAAGGGGGGTATATTCCGGAGGCACACAGCCAAGCTCAACCAAAGGGATGGTTGGTTGGGAGATGGATGAGGAGAGGGAGTGGAAAAGAGATGGGGAGAGGGGTGGAGGGAAGGGGTTGGGAGAGGGTTGGGAGGGAAGGGGGTTGGGAAGAGGGGTGGAGGAAGAGAAGTTGGGAGAGGGTTTGGGGGCTTGGGAGAAAAGGGAAGAGGGTTTGGGGAGTTGGGAGGGGAGGAAGGGGGTTGGGAGAGGGAGGGGTGGAAAGAGTGTGGGGGGGGAAGGGTGGGGAGGGGAGGGGATTTGTTTGAGAGAGGGATGGGGAGAGGGAAAGGGAACGGAGGTTTGAGCTGCAATTAAGACGCTTCGAACGCTCCGTTGATTAGAAAATAATAGACAATGGTTGTCAATGGCAACAGCCTCGTGCACAGCCCAGGACAGAGGTTACGCATTCGACTTCGCAACGTCATTGGTGACCAATCAGAACGCTTGAAGGTAACAGACAAACTGGACAAACAGAGCAAGAATCTTAATATTATAAACTAGAAAGATGCTCGCTTCGCTCGCAGTGCAGGATAATACTAAAACCCAATCATTGAATTCATGCTGCTGAACAACGTTTCAATGACGTACATACGCCACGTAGCCAAGCTCTGACGCTGCAACTTACGCTTCGTCAAACGCTTCGCGTGGCCGTTCGCTTCGCGTGGCCGTTCGCTTCGCGAAGCCGTTCGCTTCGCTTCGCGTCGCCGTTCGCTTCGCGTCGCATTTCGCTTCGCGAAGCCTAAGATTCCAGAACGACCAATCAGAACGCTCACCCAGCTAACCAATCAGAACGCTTGAAGGTAACGAATGAGAACGTCACACAGCCAACCAATCAGAACGCTCACACAGCCAACCAATCAGAACGCTTGAAGGTAACAGACATACAGAGCAAGGATCTTAATATTATACAAAAAAATGCTCGCTTCGCTCGCACTCGCTTCTCTCTTCGCTCGCAGTGCAGGCTCGCTTCGTTCGAGGCAACGAATATTTTAACAAACAAATTAAACATAAACTGCTTACACAAATCGGGCCTAAATGTGCTCTATAAAATTAGCCTTAATCGATGCGTAACCGCGTCTTTCTAACGTTTATAACCGCTGAGATATAGGTGCTATACGAAGCTCCTATTCACCATTCAGCGCTGCACAAACATGCATTTAATTTAACTAATAATCGATGAATAATTAATTCCTTTGCAAGAAACCCGGGGGTAAAAATTTCAGGAATCGATGGAAACGTAAGGAATTATAAAATGGGACCTTTAAAGTTTAAAGTACTAAACGGAACATTTGAAACTCATAATGCTAATCTATAGGGCTTGACGTTGCACATTTGTGTCAGATTGCTGTAGATTTCGTAGCTATGCAAAAATCTCAAAATGCTAATCTATAGGGCATGACGTTGCACATTTGCGTCAGATTGCGGTAGATTTCCGTAGCTATGCAAAAATCTCAAAATGCTAATCTATAGGGCATGACGTTGCACATTTGCGTCAGATTGCGGTAGATTTCCGTAGCTATGCAAAAATCTCAAAATGCTAATCTATAGGGCATGACGTTGCACATTTGCGTCAGATTGCGGTAGATTTCCGTAGCTAAGCAAAAATCTCAAAATGCTAATCTATAGGGCATGACGTTGCACATTTGCGTCAGATTGCGGTAGATTTCGTAGCTATGCAAAAATCTCAAAATGCTAATCTATAGGGCATGACGTTGCACATTTGCGTCCGATTGCTGTAGATTTCCGTAGCTATGCAAAATCTCAAAATGCTAATCTATAGGGCATGACGTTGCACATTTGCGTCAGATTGCGGTAGATTTCAGGAGGGGAAGGGGGTATGTGAGAGGGTTTGGGGGTTGGGAGGGAGGGGAGAGGGTTTAGGGGTTGGGAGGGGAGGAAGGGGGTTGGGAGAGGGAGGGGTGGAAAGAGGGTGGGGAGAGGAAGGGGGGGGGGGGAGGAGGGGGTTTGTTTGAGAGAGGGATGGGGAGAAGGAAAGGGAACGGGGGTTTGAGCTGCAATTAAGACGCTTCGAACGCTCCGTTGATTAGAAAATAATAGACAATGGTTGTCAATGGCAACAGCCTCGTGCACAGCCCAGGACAGAGGTTACGCAATTCGATTGTTACACAGTTTTGATTAAACAATAGACAATGGTTGTCAATGGCAACAGTCTCGTGCACAGCCCAGGATAGAGGTTACGCATTCGACTTCGCAACGTCGATTGGTGACCAATCAGAACGCTTGAAGGTAACAGACAAACTGGACAAACAGAGCAAGAATCTTAATATTATAAATTAAAACAAATTGGCAACAAACCCGGTGATTGTTTCCAATTTTTTTTATTGAGCAACAAACATTGAAGTATAGGCCATGTTGCCTAGGTTTTATAGATATAGGCAGTGTTGTTTATTGCTTTTTCCTAGTCTATACTCTATAGTACTGTACAGAGGCGTCATTTGGGGGGCTGGGGGCCGTGCCCCCAAGGAAATGAAAATAATAATTTATAACGTATTAATGTGCAAAAAATTGCCAAAAATATCAAAAAATTGCAAATTTTCCAACATTGGCCCTAAAATTTGCAAAAAATTGCAAAAATGCCTAAAATTTGCCCAAAATTTGAAAAAAAAATTATCCCCCCAAGAAAAGTGTGAAATGACGCCACTGGTACTGTTGTGTAGTATAGCCTAGGCTACAGTAGAATAACGTAAATGACACAAAATACACAATAATTAATTGTATCGGAAGACATATAAGACAGTCTGCTCTTTTCATTCATTACCATCTGCTTGACCTCTTTTCAAAGCGACAGTTTTAACGAAGTAGAACCTAATTAAGACAGTCAATTGCGTTAAGATATTAATCGGCGTTTCGAATAGATTAAATTTAGTTGTGCGTCGAATGAGCGACGTTCAGCTGCTTCGATTAAAAGAAAGGCTTTTGAGAAATCCATTTCAGCGTTTGTGCAATGCTGCTGAGTGCGTCTTTCGTTGCGTTTCTTTCGATCATCAGCATCGGATCAACCGAAGAAAAAAAGACATTCGACTACGGTGAGTGTCCTTTTGTGTCCAACAATACATTTGAGATACAGTATAACAGGCGTCGACAGCCACGAGTTTCCATATTAGGCCTATAGATGGGCCTAAAGCACTATTCCTCAATTCTTGATTTTGAGTGATCCATTACCATCTCTGTACTTGATAATAGAAATAATAGAAAAAATACAGCATTTTATATGCATTTTACAGGGTAGCGCCCTAGATGCGGTACTCGGGATGCAGTTCCTATAGAATGCAATACCCAGGATGCCACTCATCGCCAAAGACGACGAAAAGAGCGTGTGACATTCGTTCTGCTATTTCACTCCCCCGACTCCGCTTAGCACATAATTAATTATATTATTGATTTGTTCACACGTTCGGAGAAGAATACTGCAAAGAAAACATTAACGATAAGTGCAAAGAAAACATTAACGATAAGCTATCTGATTTCATCAGGGACGTAGCTAGGAATGGGCTTGGGGAAGGGAGGGTTTTGGTTTCGATCGTAACCGAAATTTGCAAAAAAAAATCTTATTTTTCCATTTTTAGGAGCTGAAAAGCAAAAAAGGTCGTCACCTTCGTATTCTTTCTAATGTTTTCTATTTTCTATAGCACTTAGAAATTTTTTCAATCGGCAGCCCGCCAAGGGGGGTTTGACGCCAAAATCGCGCCCAAAAATTAAAAATGTATAGAAAAGCAGGTAAAAAATTTTCGTCGGCAGCCAAGGGGTTTTTTAAACCCCAACCCTCCTTGGCTACGCCACTGCCTGAACGCATCCAGTATAGGCCTACCAGTACAAGATCGTGCTTAATTCAAGATTATTATTATTATTATTATTATTATTATTATTATTATTATTATTATTATTATTATTATTATTAATGAACTTCTATAGCACCGACTTTAATGCCCAAAAGTACAATCGATGAAATAAAAATCCATGCCGCGAAAGACCAGGTCAACTCCAGAGATTAATCAGATTAGTCTATGAAAAAGGAAACAGAAGGAGACGTGATTTTACTCTAAATTTAATAGTACTAATCCTGTAACATTATTACAAGACAAAAATAGTCCGTAAAACTGTCCTGATTCACAGTGCAGCCAAGGTACGCCTACAGTAATTTGAGATGTTTATTTTAGTTTCATTCAGACAGCATGCTTGTATGAACGAGAATACCGGTACATAGAATTAGACAAAATTGGGTGGATGAATGACCTGGATCAAAGCCACTTTAAACCCGCTCGTTCAGTTTTCCTTTGCTTGACCAGGCGTGGCAAAGCGCTGTCGATTGTTAAACTTTACACCGACTGAAATCGTAGAACCAAGCAAGCTTTGGATCGCAATCCTGGATCGTATCAATAAAGACATGAAACGTATCCAAGACTCGTACTTTTGAACGTCGTGAACTCGCCTATGGCCAGCAAGTTCGAACGATAAATTTTGGTCGAACTATTAAAAGAGTTTTTCGATTGAACTTGCCTTTAATATTTAGTTTAATTGTTCCATTTCGCTACTGAAAACGAAATAAAACGAACTCGAGTGGCGACGTGAAGCATATGAGTCTTGACCAGTCGTAGGCCGACGCCTTTATTACAGCATTTATCTTAGTCGTAAAGGTGAACGAGAAAGCTCTTCTCAGTCTCCGTTACTGACTTGAGACGTGCTCGCTTAAAGTGAACGTGTCGACGAGTGGAGGCATGAATTTTTCACAAGTGCTGCTATTTCCTATCAACGGAAGCATGCGAGTCCATAGAAATGCTTCCAGGTGTGTGCAAAGCAGGATTATGCGACGACAGAAACGAAAAATGTTGTCCTACCGTACAAGACTGTTAAAATGAATAAAATCTGTTGAACTAATACTAAATAATATAGCGCTGCAAGTTAAGTTAACCGAATTCTTAGTTAACAGGGGCGTAGCCAGGAATTTGATTTGGAAGGGTATAAATATTTTGGTGGGTATAAAACTATAAATCTTAACTATATACCACATAAACCATATAAACCACATACAACCACATGTAAAATCACATTAAAAACTTTAAGGTAGACTGATTTGGGAGGGGGCATATATACCGATAGACCCCAGTCGCTACGCCCCTGTTAGTTAAATTCACATATTAACTTAGTAGGCCTACTGCAGTGTACCTTAATAACGACTAGGCCATTTTGTAGTAATTTTGTTTTTTTATAATTTCACAGTAATAGTCATCGCCGCAAAAGTCAAGCGTCTAATTAAAGTAGACTTCTCCGTTTAGATGAGTCGAGATGACCATAATTATGTTCCCGGTTATTGTACGTGCTTTGATGATAGTGTATGACCTATTCTCGGGTTTTTCTTGCAGAGACTCTTACTGGTAGACAGCCAGTATAGCAGATTTGCTGCATTTCACCGATAACACATATCACATGCAATTATAGCCTATACTATGCCCAGGCCCGCCCGAAGTGGGAGTGCAGGGGATGCAACTGCACCCCCTGGAAAAATGTAGGGGGTGAAATGCACCCCTGGAAAGATGATGGTCTGCACCCCCTCTGCACTCCCTGTATCCTGAAATACAGGGGGCGCAGAGTGTGCAGAGGACCTTTTTAAAGCTTTTTTGAGGTAAATTTAGCGTTGATGACCTTTTTTGCTTGTGAAGGATTTGAAAGCGAAATTTTAACTTCGGAAAAATCTGCATATATAAGATTTGCTTAAGGATTTATTTTAATTTTGCGACAAAATTAATAAACCGTGCACGGAGAAAACTAAACTAAAAGTGATTGGTTTAACATGAGTTCGAAATTTTGTTTAAACTTAATCCAAGTTCTTAAAGAAGTGGAATATGAAATGAATTGTTGTTTTATTGTTGTTTTTAATATACATCAACGACATCGATGATGATATAATGTCAAAAATTTCAAAATTCGCTGATGACACAAAACTGTGTGGACAGAGTGACAGTGAAGCAGAAGCAAAAATTTTACAACAAGACCTTAATAGACTATCCCAGTGGTCGGCAGATTGGCAAATGCTTTTTAATACAGATAAATGCTCGGTGATGCACATTGGGAAGAAGGGAACAGATCATGAGTTTAAGTTATGTGGGAAGGGACTAAAAGTGACAAACGAGGAGAAAGATCTAGGGGTCATCATGCATAACAGCTTAAAGCCATCTAGGCAATGTGCAGAGGCAGCTAATAAGGCCAACAAAATTCTAGGTATGATCAAAAGAACGATAGTGAGCAGAGAGAAGGATGTAATAATAAGACTTTACAAGACATTGGTACGTCCACATTTAGAGTATTGTGTTCAAGCATGGTGTCCATTCCTGAAGAAAGACATAGAGACCTTAGAAAGAGTGCAACACAGAGCAACAAAGATGATCAAGGGATATCACAAACTAACCTATGAGGAAAGGCTAAATCACTGTGGATTGACAACCCTGGAAAAACGAAGAGAGAGAGGGGATTTGATCGAGACATACAAAATACTAACAAACAAAGTGGAAATGCCAAAGGAAAGATTTTTTAAAATGAAGCAGTATGATCGAACCAGAGGACACAGCATGAAACTGTTCAAGAAACGGGTTGGGAGACATAAACAGCATTTTTTTAGTGCAAGAGTGGTGGACAGATGGAATGAACTGGATGAGGGGATAGTAACGGCTACAACTGTAAACGAGTTCAAAATACACCTCAGTAGTTTAGGATATTAGATTGGACGGGAGCAACAGTGGTTCTCACACAGGGCAGTCCCTACTGAACCACTTTAAACCTTGTTATATTATATTATATTATTAATTTCTTTCTCCGTATGACATCTACAAAATAATCGCATGGACATGAATTATAAGAGCTGATGTAAATGATAAACATGAAGCTTAGTTGATGACTCGTCGTCAAAGAACATGCATAGGCTAAATGACAATCATTCGTACGCATATTTTTATCCTAATTAAAAGTACCGCCACTAGAAATCAATCAATAAATCAATCAATAAACTTCTATGGCCCCACTATCATAATGCCCAGGGCATCAGCCGATGGCGCACCAAACTGGCGACCAACTAGATTTAGCCCTGCGGCCCATTTTCGGGTCGCGACCCACGGTTTGGGAAACACTGAGCTATGCAATGACGACAGCTCCTATGAAGTCATCTGCAGGATTAACCCCTTAACCGTGTATTTAACTGTAACTCAATGTAAAATGGACGGATATATCCGGGATCTCCAGTTAAGGGGTTAATGCCACTCACCTCACTGCCCATATTTCGGTTGCTCGATTAAATACGTCTTGCTATCCAGGATAGGCTATCTGTTTGAAAATTCGCGGGGAAAACGCTCATTCAGTGAAGGTGGAAGTCAGCGTGCCTGTGTAAACGTTTATATTAAGACAAATTTATTGACTGTTCGAATGTAGATATACATTTTATTTAAACGAACTTTATAAACGCAATGTCTACACAGTAAAAGAAGATGAAAGTACCTGTGCTGTAGAGCCTAAGAATCGTTGAATACTAATTTATATTGAATAAATAAGTAAGTGCTTGAAAATGTCCAACAATAACTACCTAGACTGCATGCAACAGCCGAGGACGGTGTAGCACCATTGCCAAGATTTGCAGTCCGATTTGTAATGGCACGGAGCTAAATAACAACAGGGTTAGAATGTTATTATTCGTATAAAATGCGAAATAACTGACCTGCGAAGGGCCCCCGACCCGAGCCAAAAAAGGTCGAAAAAAGGTCGTCAACTTTTTCGCAGTGTAGTTGTCAGGTTAAAGTATACTTTACAAGTGTCCGATTAATAATTTAAATTACAATTATCTGTAGAAGAGTCGAATTCGCTGGAACACTCGTAAACACTTGTTAACCCCTTAACTGGGAAGTCCGGATATATCCGTCCATTTTACATTGAGCTACAGTTAAATACACGGTTAAGGGGTTAAATATTAGGTAAAATAATAAATCAGCGTTCGAAAGCATGTGATTGGCAACTAGAAGCATTGTCTATATCAGCGGTTCTCAACCTTTATAGTGCCGCGACCCTTTTAATTCAATTTCCATGATGTGGCGACCCCAACCAGGCCCGCCGAGAGAAATTCAGGCCCCTGCAGAATAAAATTTCTTGACGACCTTTCTTTCTTTTTTGCTTGTCAGCCTTTTTACATGTTAAAATGAGTAAATTTTGCGCAATAACAATAAAAGAGACAACCCTATATTTCTGAAGGTCTCCGGCGACCCCCTGGCAAATCGTCATTCGACCCCCTTGGGGGTCGCGACCCACAGGTTGAGAACCGCTGGTCTATATAGATTCTAATTATAACCGCAACACAAATGACATCAGTTGGAATCTAATTGGTGGTTGCCAAACGCAAAAGTAGGAACTGTGAGAAGCAGTCATTATTTACTACGAACGTCCTGAATATCGTCGAATTTGCTATTCAATACTATCGAATGAGTCACAATATCCCCCACAAAGGATAAAATAAAGGTACGTAAAGGTTCATCAATAGGTTCAATGTCCATAGGATCCGGTGCTGATCTCCGGTTTCATGGACATCAGCCCATAAGGGTGGCTAAGCCATTCATCGGCGGACGGTGGCCAGTCGTTCCGCAGAACCTACCTACTACGAACCGCCTTCGCAATGTTGCCACTGCTACTCATTTTGCCATTGCAATTAAATGAAGACTGAGTCAACTCCGAGCAGTGGCGTAGCAATATGCTCGGGGGCCCGTGGCGAAAAACGGGAAGGGGGCCCGACCCTTTCCAGAGACGATCTGACAAGTTTGCAAAAATGTTGACGACCTTTTTTTTGCTTGTCGATCTTTTGATCTGACAACTACATTGCGAAAAAGTTGACGACCTTCTTTCGACCTTTTTTTGCTCGGGTCGGGGGCCCTTTGCAGGTCGGGGGCATTTGGCATTTGGCCACGTTGTCCGTATGGCTGGTATACGCCTCTGACTCCGTGGCTCCTGCGAGTCTCGAACTCGCTTCCATCGGCTCTACAGTCCAATGATGTTACCACACTTCTATCTCACCCAACCTACAAATAATACTTTACGTAAATAACCGTACATAGTAGTAGTAGTAGTAGTAGTAGTAGTAGTAGTAGTAGTAGTAGTAGTAGTAGTAGTAGTAGTAGTAGTAGACGACTTCTTTAGCGCCATTGTGGTAGTACATCTACATAGGGACAATAACAGCGCTGGAGCAGCACAGGCCTGCGATGACGGAAAGGCGCTCGCATCTCCGGTCCAGCAGTCGCGTTCTGCTGTCTGTTGCCCCTCCGTCCAAAACGGCGAAACTCGGGGAGAGATCTTTTATGCGGGGGAACCCCGTCCTATGGAATGCATTGCCAGATGAAGTGACTAAAGTGACCTCTTCCGAACTGTTTGCAAAGAAACTAAAGACGCACTTATTTACTATCGCCTACAAGTGCCCCTGTAAAGTGCTCTTGACTTTGGCCTTCGCTGTGCATATTGCACTATATAAATTGTCATAATAATAATAATAATAATAATAATAATAATAATAATAATAATAATAATAATAATAATAATAATAATAATAATAATAGGCACCATAGTTGTATAGTATAATAGAGATTGTAGCAAGAAATATTTCTTGTCTTCGTACAATCACATGCACATCGATGCTTCTGGTATCCACTGTATGAGACAGCTTTTAGTAAACTGGATGGAGGACTCAAATTTAAACTCGAAAATAACGTTTGTGATTGAAACAGTGACAGTGAAACTAACGCGAACAATATGTATATTGCATTTCGATCACACGAAAGAGAAGAATAACGACGACAACGATGATCTTTAGCCAACGACGTAAGAGGATTCCCGTCTCCATTGCAGACTGCAGTCTCCTTCACTTCGATCGAAATATGAACTACGACGCGTGACTTACACTCGACTAGAACGTCAAACGTCAATTGATATCTAGAGAATATCGACAACTGCTTTTGCATACGAAAGGCTTTATCGCAGAATTTGAAAAATAAAGTGCTTATTTTAATGTCAAGTCGAACTAAATGCTAATCGGGTACGAACATCGTCAGTTATCATGAATACTAATGGATCGATTAGCATGACTCCCAGGACGTAGGCCTGCATAAATTTGATAGCATCTTCGATAAACTGCAACAACAGTTCGAAACGATTTTCACTTGCACCTGGAAAGATCTCTTCAGAAACTATTATGACGGGCGGGGGACCAGTGGCGGCTCTAGGATTTGGCAAGTGGGGGGCCGTTGCGGTGGCAACTTATAATCATGGGGGCCAATCATTTGTTGTTTAATGTATGTAGCATTAAGTATAGGGTCCCAACTGGGGGGGGGGCACTGGGGGGCCAGGCTCTCAATAGGGGGGCACGGACCCCCCCGGGACTCCCCCTCCCGGTGGAGCCGCCACTGCGGGGGACTCAATATGAGTAGAATTTGAATTGATTTTAAAGTTATAAAAAAAACTAATACCTACTGCACGAACTGTTTGGCCTGCCGAGCAGTCAGTTGAATCGATTACAATCAGTTCTTAACACTTCCGTTTCCATGATTTTCTGTTGCCACTGGAATCACCAAACAGCACCTCTCCTCAGAGACACGGTTCACACTGACTGCAAATTTCTAACAGCATCATCATCACGCGACACCTGCTCGCCAACCGGATCTTGAACGATCCATCCTGTCCAGATTATATCTCCACGCTCAGTGGCGTAGCCAAGGGTGGAATTTGGGTTTATAACCCTCTTGGCTGTCGACGAAAAATTTTTTAACGTGTTTCTTTCCATGCATTTATTTCTTTTTTGATCGGTTTTGGGGTTGAACCCCCCCCCTCCCCCTTGGCTGGTTCGTTGACGAACTTTTCCTTTTTTGCTTGTCAGGTTTGGAAAGGAAAAAGGAAAAAAGAGAAAAGACACCGACGACGCGTTTTTTGGGTTGTCAACATTTTTTCAAGTTGGTCACGACCAAAACCTAAACCTCCCTTGCGGAAATCCTGGCTACGCCACTGTCCACGCCGCTTGTCTTCGGAACTACAGATAATGATCGACTCTGCAGACTTCGCTCAAGTAGTCGCGTGGAGTTACTTATTCTATATCCGCCGGCAACGACAGTGGATTTAAGCCGTCAGATGTTTCTCAGTAAACTCAAATCGACTATCCTAAATGGATAGAACGTTGAATAGATCTTATTCCGGAAGTATCTGAAAACTCACTCGATTAGCATCTCGTTCAAGTGACACCTGGTTTTCACCTTCGTTATATCACGGCGCTATATAAATTCTCTTGTCGCTAACACGAATGTCACTGTCCGTTCTTCTTCTCCTTCATCATCATCATCATCATCATCATCATCATCATCATCATCTTTTTCTTCTTCTTCTTCTTCTTCTTCTTCTTAAGTTCTCTGCCCGGAAGCAGGTCCTTATTCCCATTGACGCCATCCTTCTCTGTCAGCAGCAGTCTTCAATCCTTTGTATCCGTCTTTAGTCAGCATCCATTGCAGTAGTGATGTAGGCCTACATGGTCTTCCTCTGCTTATCCTTCCTCCCATATGTCCCACCAGTATTGCTCTGAATAACGAGTCTCCTCTTAGAATAATATGCCCAATCGAGTTATTTTGCCTGTGTTTTATTGTTTGTATCATTGTCTTTTCCTCCTTTACAATATTTAGGACCTCTTCATTGGATATATGCTGTGTCCAACTGATTCTTTCCATTCGTCTCCTTAAGTCCTTATCCACATTTCAAAAGCCTCTAGTTTTCTGATGTCGTCTTTTCTCATTGTCCAAGTCTCTGACCCACATAATACCACAGGGGCTGTCCATTAATTACGTCAACAATTTAGGGGGAGGGGGTTTGAAAAAGTTTGACAGTTGTTGACAGGGAGAGAGGAGGATCAAGAGAAGTTGACGTCAACAATTTCACCTTTTACAAATAATCAAAAAATAGGAAATTTCATGGAATACTACTTATTGCAATGGAAAAAATCATGGCAAAAAAGGTCATCACCACCACATTTTGACATTCGATGAGAAAAAAGGTTAAAAATTGTCATCACCGCCAAATATAATAACCTTGTTATTGGGACCTGTCATTGATCTTGGAGGGGGTCAAAAGTTTTTGATGTAATTATGGGGGAGGGGTTAAGTGAAAGTTGACAGTTGTTGACAAGGGGAGGGGTCAAAAATTGCCTAAAAATTGTTGACATAATTAATGGACAGTCCCACACTCCATATCAGTGTTTTAATCATTCTCTTCTTTAGCCCTTTATCTAGACTTTGAGCACATCATGGACCAGTTCGCATCAGTAAAAGCAGGAAAAGTGCATCTGTAGCTTTAATCTCGTGTCAATAAAATGTCAATTTTTTAAATTACAGATTTGTTGACCTGTTGATTCAATTTTCTGACCCCTTGCCACAAGAGCCAAATACCCTAGGCACGCCACTGCTTCTATTACCCTTGAGCGTTAGAAATGACGCTATAGAAGTGCATAATTATTATTAATTAGCGGTCATTCGAAACCGAAGCACGTTTCGGCATGCGTTCAGCCAAAGCTTTATATATATGTATTATATATATATATATATATATATATATATATATATATATATATATATATATATATATATATATAAGGCTTTGGTTCTGGTCACGATTTTTAATCAACTATTGGACCAACGGCTCATATTAATAGAAGTTCTTTTTTTATTAATATAATACTTCATGTCGATACTATTGTCATAATTAATTACAGAGCGCGGGGAGGGTGGAGGTGAGGGAGGTGGTTCGCCAAAGGAACCTCTGGTCCCCTATAGATTTGATTGGAAATCTATTTCGCCGTCGTCGTCGATTCGACGTCTGGACCGTTTCACTGTCTCGAGAACTTTCGTCCACTTGAGACGGAGAATTTACGAGAGGAAAACGCTCGGAACGGGAGGAGAGACCGAGACCGAGACCGAGACCGAGAGAGAGTTTACGAGGGTCCGAGTCAGGCGAGTACTCGAGATTTACAAGAGGACCCGATTAATCGTCGACAGCCGAAAGTATCGAATATTAACGAAAGATGGGGGCAGGGATATTTCTAGGATTGTGAATTTGGGAGGTGTCGACCTCAAATTGGAAGGGGGTGTCCGGAGCTAATTAGTATGTATTTTGTATGCATGCCATTGTCACATTACCAAATTTTGGGGGGTGTCGACCTCAAATTGGGGATGGGTGGGTGTTGGAGTGCTAGGGGGTGTAAAAATATCCCTGATCGGGGGTTTAGAAATTCAGAATGTAACAAAATCTTCCATGCATATATATAGGCCTATTGTATATATATATTTATTTATTTATATATTTATATATATACTGTATAATAGTGTATATAATATATATACTGTATATAATATATATATATATATATATATATATATATATATATATATATATAGGTAGAACCTACATACGTGCTAATACATATATACATATATATACATATATATATATACACATACATATAGATAATAGATATGTATGTATATATAGGCCTATTGGTATAACTTACATACATGCATGCATACATACAACATACGTGGGCCTTTGAATCGTGTTTATGTAGCGCGCATGTGTAGGAGTGGATGGAGCGGACGTTGGGTGACCGTGTATTGGCTGTGCCTTGTCTTCTGCCATTTCAGCGTCAGAAGGCGTCCTGCTAAGTCGCCTCTTCACGAGAAACTGAAAGACGATCGAGATATTTCAACTTTCTTGATCTCAAACGAAAAGAAAAAAACGCAACAGAAGAGTTTGTCCTGACGACGACGACGACTATGAACCTCTCCATGACGAAGCCCGTGAAATTATGGATAACTGGTACGGTTACTATTTAAATAGTTTCTACATAATTATTATTAAACGACATTATCTAAAGCTGATATCTATCTATCTATCTATACTCATTGACGTGTCAACGTTGTCAAAAGCGCTTTTGACTTCAGTCTTCGTTGTAAGGAACCGTCACGCAAGAAATCGTAAAAGTCTGAGAATCGCTGATGTAGGCCTAAACGAATCCAATGATGTCCATGGGTCCATTTTTTAGAACCCAATCCAACCCAACCCATCAAAATCTCCAATCCAACTCATGCTTACCGGTAATCTCTGAATGAATTAGCTATAGCCAACGGTAACGGTGGGGGTCATTCATGCCGGGTCATTTAATTCAAAGGGCCAGTGGTTGGAACGTTGCGGCTATATATGGAGAAAATGATTAATTAAAGAGAAATGATTTGAATTTAGAAAGAAAACTTGAGGAGATGTTGAAAGAATGGAAAGAAATAATTTCCTTCCATTCTTGCAACATCTCCTTAATTATTATGACTCAGAATTTTTTATTTGACCATGGTGTAGATATCAGAGGGATACAATGCATACAATTTAGTGTTGCTCTGCAGAATTATATCCCGCATTCAGCCATAAACGTTTTCCTTTCAAAGTCCAAAGTACAGAGGCGGCGCCTATAGAGAAAAACAGGGTAGGTGTAGGTCGCATTAGTCAAAAATACGAATTACTATGTTGACCGTCACGATGAGTGACGTTTTTGCTCGTGGTGGAGATTTGTCTCCTCCGAGTAGAAAATAAGAAGCGCTATATAAATGTTTCATTAAATTGCCTTTGCTTCGTTTTCTGAGCAGATAAAATGGTTCGTGAACGCACTCCAAAGGCCGGAAGTTTCGAAATTTGTACGGAATATTTCTTCCCGAGAAAAACACAAATCAATTGTCGCGAATAAAAAGGGACAAGCGTGGTTATTACATGCAAGGCGAGGAGACCACTGTGGCCCCTCAGAAACGGGCCACGGCGAATATTGCTTACTTACTTAGCATGATTTAAAGTGGCTTCGGAGGCATTACTCTTCTTTCGGGAATTTACGGTACTGCTTGAGGCCATGGCGACCTATAACTGCAAGTTCTGCATAGCTGGCGACATCGATATTCACATGGAGGAGCCGACAGATGCAGCCTGTCTGAGTCTTGGGTTGACTCTTAACATGTTCGATCTTAAGCAGTGGGTAGGAGAGCCGACGCATGATCTTGGGGGCCTCCTTGACGTGGTCATTGGGCCATCTGATTGGTTGCTCTCGGATGTGAGGGTTGAGGAGACATGTTTGTCTGATCATAAGATGGTTTTATGGGCTGCTTGCACGTCATCCCCACTTCCGGTGTATAGAACTGTCAAACTGAGGAACTGGAAGGGCTTCGATTTCGATGTGTTTGCACAGAGACTTCGGGCCTCGGAGTTGTGTTTGCCTACGACACTCGGAAGATCAGCGTCTGAGCTTGCTGCGAGCTATAACCTGGTGATAACCGGGATCCTGGATGAAGTGGCTCCTACGACCGAGATCAGGGTGCGAGACAGGCCTTTTTGTCCGTTTCATGACGAGGAGTGTCGGCTGGCTGCGAGTGTCGGCTGACTGCGAGGAGAGCGGAGAGGTTGTTTCGGAGGGCTCAGAGCTCCGACGCGGAGCCGGTGGCTCGGGCTCAGTGGAGGGGGGCGCTTGATCGGTATAGGCGGCTGGTCAGGGCTAAAGGGAGGGCCTACTGAGGCAGACTTTCCAGTCAGACCGGGGCTGACGGGAAGAGGACATGGCGGGTCCTCAACACCTTGCTGGGAGAGGATAATAACACCTACGGTCCTGGCCCGGATTTCAGTGCAGAAGACTTCCACCAGTTCATCGAGGAGAAAGTGGCCAGGATACGTGACAGGACTGCGAATGCTGGTCCCGCGACTTTCTCTGCGCATGATGGCCCGCGACTGTCGGTCTTTTCCTCCCCGTCCCTTGAGGAGGTGGTGGCCTTGGTGAGGTCAGCCCCAAATAAGCAATGCCCGGCCGACCCGCTTCCTGTTTGGCTACTAAAGGACTCGATTGAGCTGCTCGCCCCTTTTATTAGAACGTTAATAACCGTGTCTCTGGAGACGTGTGAGTTTCCGTCTGAATGGAAACACGCGACCGTAAGGCCCCATTTGAAACGGCCGGGGCTTGATTCGTCAGAGCCTGCGAGCTACAGACCAGTCTCCAATCTTACTTTTCTTTCCAAACTGTTGGAGAGGTTGGTTAACAGGCAGCTCATAGGGTTTCTCACTGCCAACGGACTCATGCCGCGCGATCAGTCAGCCTATCGCCGGGGGCACTCGACTGAATCTGCCATTCTTAAGATCTTCAACGATCTTGTCGACGATGTGTCGAACGGACGGCTTGCACTCCTATGTCTCCTCGACCTCTCGTCGGCATTTGATTCCGTCGATCATGATATCCTTATACGCCGGCTTGAGAAATCGTTCGGAGTGTGTGGTTCCTCCTTGCGGTGGATAGCCAGCTACCTCTCTGATAGAGTGCAATCTGTAATGTGCGGTGGGAAACTCTCTATGGGGCGGAACGTTGGCTGTGGAGTTCCTGAAGGGTCAGTACTTGGTCCATTACTTTTTATTCTGTACACGGCTGATCTGAGATCAATTATTGCGGCCTTTGGACTGGCACCCCATAGCTATGCTGATGACAGTCAGATTTACTCGTCCTGCCTTCCTGGTGATGTGGAGGCGCTTCGGGAACGGTTCATCGAGTGTCTAGTCGCTGTCTCGAAGTGGGCGGAGGAAAATCGACTGGCCCTTAACGTGGGAAAAACTGAGTTCCTGTGGGTCAGCACCCTCGGAGAAGGATGCTGGTGAGTCGCAAACCGTTCGCGATGGGTGATGTTACCATTGTCCCCTCCGAGTGCGTGCGACTGTTGGGGGTACTCTTTGATGGGACTCTTTCATTCGAGCCACACGTAAACGATGTGATCAGGCGATGTCACTTTCAATTGAGAAGGATCCGATCAGTCCGGCGATATCTGCCTGTATCCGGAGTGGTACACTTGGTCCGGGCCTTGGTGCTAACTAGGATCGACTATTGCAATAGTGTCCTGTTGGGCCTCCCGGTTAGCAAACTTGATCGGCTGCAGTCTGTTCTGAATCTCTCGGCGAGGATTGTGTTCGGATGTCGCTGGTGCGAACATGTAACGCCACTTCTCAGGGATCGTCTACATTGGCTCCGAGTCCCTGAGCGGATTGTGTTCAAAAGATGCTGGCTGACGTACAGAGCGCTGCATGACCCGTGCTGTCCTGAGTACCTTGCCTCTCTTGTAAAGAGACCGCAGGGTAATGACAGGAGAGCTTCGCTCCGCTCGAGTCGTGGCGTTAAACTTCATGTTCCTCCCCCATCCAAGACCGCCAAGTTCGGAGAGAGATCCTTCACTAGGGGTAATCCTATCTTGTGGAACTCTCTTCCTGATGAGACCACCATGGCTGCTACTCCCGAGCATTTCATCACGAGATTAAAAACGCATCTGTTTAGGTTGGGTTATAGTTGAGATGTTAAAGCGCTTTTGTTGTGGGCCTCAGCCTTGTTACAGCGCTATAGAAATTGTCAAGGAATGAATGAATG